>JAZKJV010011767.1:0-45304 GCA_037367405.1 Ottelia alismoides | reverse complement strand
TAGCAGTTCGACCGTGACCGTGTCATCGGCCAGATAGCCGCTGGGCGAGATGAAGTCTCGCGACGGGAAGGCAATGATGCTGGTCGGCAGCAAGGGTGGATTGTGGAACTGGGTCAGGGTTTCAAACGTGCCTGGATCGATGCGGTGAACTGCGGTGATTTCGGCGGAGAGGTTCGAGAAGTCCGAAATGTTGCCGACTTCATCAAATGCCTTGACCTGATAGGTGTAGGTTCCCGGCGGCGTGTTGCGATCGACAAAGGTGATGTGCGGTTCCAGCAGCGGGTTGTACAACGCGCCGTCCGGTTTCTGCACCGTAAAGATCGGCGCACCGTTGCGGAAGATGACATAGGCGATCACACCGCTGGGTGCCGGTTCGCCGGGCGGGCCGGCCGGATCGGTGGAGGCGTCCCAGGTCAGGGTGACGGTATTGGAATTATCGACTGTGGCGACCAGGTTGGTCGGCGCGGTCGGCGGCGTCAGTTCGCTGCCGGTCGGCGGCGGCAGAACCTCCAGCGGCGCGGTACATGGCGCGGCCGGGCCCGGCGCGGTCAGGGCGCCGATTTCATAGATCGTCGTTTCCAGCGCTGGCGGGGCCGCGTTGCCGAGCCACATGCCGCGCGAGTCGGCGCCCAGTGCGATATCGACGTCAGCTTGGTTCAAGCCCGAGTAGGTCGCGGTCCAGTTGGTGCCATCCGGATTGCTCGGACCGACCGGGTCGTACGACAGCGTACCGTCCGCGCCGGCGGCGTTGGTGGCGCGGAGTGTGCGCTTATTACCGCTGAGTGCAAACGCTTGCCCTGGCGCGACCAGTCGATGCTCAAGCAGCCCGACAGGAAGCGGGTTGCCGCCCGGCGTATTGTCGAAACGGTCGGTTGCCGAGCCATGGACGACGATCACGCCGTCGCTGTTACCGAGGGTCGGTGCTTGCTGCAAAATCGGGCGCTTGGCCTTGACGTTCTGCACCGTGGTTTCGTCGATGCGGCCGACGCGGGTCGCGTCGCTGGCATTCGCCATCACTTCGATCTGGATGCGGTCGCCGGGACGGATGTCCGGCGTCTGGCCGACCCAGCAGAATCCGCCGGGATGGTTAACCTCGACGACGCCGTGCGTCGCGTCTGGCGCCGCGCCAGGCGCGGGCGGAGTCTGAGGGGAAATCCACTGATCCGGATTTTCGCCGGTGGTTCCGACGGCCGCGGTCGGATAAATCGTCGGGCTGTGAATCACGCGCACGACGACCCGGTCGTCCGCCGCATAGCCGCTGGCCGACACGAAGTCGCGCGACGGGAAGTCGATGATGTTCACCGGGGCGTTTGGCGGGTTGCTGGTCAAGGCGACCAGTTCGCCCAGCGCGATGACGCTCAGTCCGGACACACCCATGGCGATCCTGATCGCACGCGGCAGGGACGCCAGCGTGGTTCCAACGCGCTTGGCGGCGTGGATTGGCTTTGCACTCATATCAATAAACTCTTGTTTGACGCTAGATTTCCGGCTGGCGGGTGGCTGCGATGCTCTCTTCATTAGTTGCTAACTCCATTGATGCTTGCGCAAAGCGGCCACGACCTGAAATCTGCGTGGTGGCCATTTAAGTAGCCCTAGTTCCGGATTTGATTCCGAAACATTCAGGTGGTTAATCTCTGGCGATGGTCGCCTGTCTCTCTTCTGTTGTAGTCAGATGGAGCTAAAAGGGCCCCTATCTAGGTCGGCTGACTGGCAGCGAATAATTCCAACTGCCGGTCTGGTCGTATGCGCCGAGCCCGCGTGAACTTCTGCCTGTTTGTGGTTTTTCCTTAATGCCGGTATATCCTCGCTTAAAGTTAAAAAGTTCATTGGTGAAGAAAAAAATTTTCGCTGCGTTAAAGCTGCTGTTTGGGCTTGTTATTTAGCCCGGCTTGGCGGCAGGGCAAACGCGGAAATGCCTGAAAAAATTGAAAAATATAAGTTCTGACAATGGCTTGTAAAGCTGCCGTTGGTGTCTTACCTAAGGCTGTTGATTAAATTCACATAGATTTCGATGGATTTCTGTCAGGCATCAAATCCGCATTTTGTAGTGATATTCCGATTCTTCTGTAGTGGAATCACTACGTGCGATTATTCGTCGAGCGATCGGCAACCCACTTCAGTTTTCCGAGATTGATGTCGCGGGAATTGTGACCAAACGATCAGCGTTATATACCCGAATCGCTTCGCAAGAAGTCGCTCAGCGACGGGTAATAAGGGACACTCTGTTATCCTAGTAAAAACCTTGGTTGTATCCTAAGCAATATAGGTCGAACCGAAATGTTGACGGCATCAATTTCTGGCGGGTCGAGGAGGGTTAGGCTGGCCAATTGGATTGACGCTGGCCACTGCCAAGTGTTGACGTTTTGGCAGTGGAAGCTTCGGCATTTAGCTAGGGTGTCGATTGCGCCAGAGGGGACGTGGCGGTCAGGTATTCGATCAATGCCTCCACATCGGCGTCACTGAGCCTTAGATTCGGCATGTAGATTCCCTTGTATTGATTGAACAAGGCCACCGCCAAAGGGTCCTTCTTCTCCAGCAGTTTGTTGGGTTCCTTGATCCAGCGCTTTAGCCAGGTTCGGTCGCGCTTTTGCACGACCCCGGCCAAGCCGGGACCGATGCCGTCCTCACTGCCGGTGCTATGACAGGCTTGGCAATCGGAGCGGAACAGCTCCTCGCCATGCGAACTGGCCCGTGGCTGCAACGCGATTTGCGGTTGTTGCGCCTGCGCCAGCCTGTTGCTGGGGGAATGCAGACGGGTCCCGAGAATGCGGACCAACGCGGCGGTTTCCTCGAAGGGTGAGCGCTTGATCCATTGGCCGGCGGCTTCGTTACCCATCAGGATGTTGACGTTGTGTTCATTCAGTTGCTGCTCCGCTTTGCCGTCATCGCGATACATGCCCAGCTTTTGGCGGATCAGTTTGACGTCCTCCTTGCTGCCGGTCAGGAAGGTCCATCCCGGCCCAACGTTGTATTTCTGGGCATAGGCTTTCAACGCCTCGGGCTTGTCCCGCTGAGCGTCGATGCTGACGGTGTAAAAGAAAATGTCACGCCCCATCCGCTCGCCGAATGCCTTTTGGACTTTGCGCATCGCGGCCGTTTCCAACGGACAGCTATCCGAGCAATGGGTGTAGATGAAGTTGATGGCGAATGTCTTGCCTTTGATCAGGTCGTCGTAAAAGCGCACCTTTGCCCCATCCTGGGTGGTCAGTTCGACATTCGGAAAATAATTGGCGCCCCAGGGAGAGCCCGAAGCGGCGGCCCGCGCGGGGCCGCCCTCCAGAATCACCGCGAGAGCCGCCACCAGGAGCAGCAGGCTTTTCAGCCAGCCGCTCGCCGAAGCGCTTTTCGCTTGCATGCTGATGCTCCGACCTTCCGGCGCGTTACGGCGTGGGAGCCGAGGTGGCGGGAACGTCCGCCGCCTTTGTGCCCCAGCCCGAAGGCACCGCAAAGCCGCTGGTGACCGTGCTGACGTTGGTCTTTAGCTTGCTGTCGTACCGGGTGCTGCCGCCGTCGGCCGTGTTGAGTTTGAAGGTCAAGCCCTCGCCGTCGTAGTTGGCGCCGTACCAGGTCGGGTATGGCGTCCGCACCCATTTGGAATGGGTGGCGTCCTCGCTATCCCAGCGCAGCAGCATGGCGTGATCCTCGTGCTGGGTGTTGTGGCAGTGTTCTACGTAGCTCCCGGTAAAGTCGCGGACGCGGATGGCGACGTCTATGCTGCTTCCGGAATCCTGCTCTGGCCCAAGCCGATACATATCCTTGCGGGCGAACTTCTCCCATGGCGGTGGCGCCAGCTTGTCCTTGAGGATGATCTGGCCTTCCTCGAAGTGGATGTGCGCCGGATGTGACCAACCGCCGGACGGATTGCTGAGATGCCAGATTTCCACCGCGCCGCCCTTGGTGCGGTCGTTGACGTTCTTCACGCCTACCGGTGACGCGGAAATGCGGTCCATTTCGGCGTTCAGGTCGGGGCCGCCGTCGGTGGAGATCGCCCAGGGCAGGCCGTCGGTGATGGTGTCGGGCTTCTTGCCGTAGACGAAGGTGCGGTGGATGGCGCTGTCCAACTCGGCCTTGGTGAAGGTCGGTCGGGGCAGCAGGACCTTTTTGCCGTCCACGTAATCCGCCGGGTTCATGCTGTCGTCCTTACAGCCGCCGGTGGCTGCCTTGGCGGGATCGTAAATTGGCGTGCCGGCTTGGCAGGAACGGATGCGGAGTTCCATGAACTTGCCGATGGCAAAATCGTCGCCGTTGTAGCCGGTCTTGGCGTTGCCGTTGAAGGCGTTCCAGGCCAGATTCAACTTGACGGGCGTCTTGACTGGACCGGCACCGTTGGTGTGTTCCATCAGGTTGACCAGGTAGACCTTGACGAAACTGCCGTCTGCCTTGCGCGGAACCTTGCTGAAGTCGACGATGACGTCGTCACGCTCGGCAATGGACTGGGTCGGCAGACCCTCGTTGAGCGACTGGGCATGGGGGAACAGCACCGCGTGTTCCATCAGGTTGCCGTCGTTACCCACCATGTACATGGGCACCTGCTTATAGGTACCGGCGCGGGCCGGATCCTCGTAGGCCATGGCGATCTTGAAGTAGCGGGATACCGACCCGTTGAGGATGCGGAACCGATACTTGCGGGCGCGCACGTCCATGAACGGCTTGTAAACCCAGTTGACGGTCATGACGTCGCCCAGGTAGCCGTCGGTGATGAGCGGGTTGAAGAACAGTTGGCCGTTCTGGTCGAAGGCCTTGTCGCCGATGACCAGGTTAATGTCGTAGTCGCGGTTGCCCCAGTTCTTGGCGTTGCCGCTGGGCAAGCGCAGGTTGACGCCGTCGTTGATGTTTTCGTTGCCGCGATCGACGCGGCTGTAGTAGTTCATCATCGCCGCGTTGCCCTTGTAGACGTTCTGGGCGGTGTAATCGAGCATGTGGTCATGGAACCAATGGGTGCTCATGGTTTCCCGATAATCGCCAGGAACCTTTGCGAACTTGGCTCCCGCCGGGCCTTCGCAGGGGAACACGCCGACAGCGGTCTCGTCGTCCGCGCAGGGCGTGGCGGCGCGCTCGTCGTTGGCATTGGGATTGATGGAGTCATGCCCCGCCAAGACCATGGGCCAGCGGTAGTCGAAATACTGGCCGGGATAGAAGTAGGCGCCGGCAAAGCCGTCGCTTTCCGCCGGGTTGTGGCCGTTGTGCTCGTGGGTGGAAATGGTATGGGTGCCGAATCCACGGTTGCTGTCCAGGTTGTTGGTGATGGGCAGCGCGTTGTAATGGCGGAAATGCAGGGTCTCGCCGTAGCGAGCCAGCAACAGCTTGGCCGGAATGGTGCCGTCAAAGGTCCAGACGGCACTGCGGTCCTGCGTCGGGAAGGCTGGATTAAGGGGGTTGATGTTGACCGGAATGCCCTTGGTCGTGCCCTCGAAACCCCTGATGTACTGACCTTCAACCGTGGTCTGCGCGTCCTTGGGCTGCGCCCAGGCCGGACTTTCCGCGCCTGGCGCATAGGGCGAAGTCACGGTGTTGAAATACAAACCGCCGGGGCCGAATTCCGTGAAGCCGGCGGTATTGTCGCTGGTGATTTTGCCGTATCCGTGTGTTTGCAGGCGGTCGCGGGCGCCGCCGCTGTCGCGGGCGCCGGCCATGATGGTTTGGAAGAATTTGGCGGGCTGAAATTCCAATGCCGTCGGGTTCTTCGGATGCTTCTGATCCCAACGCTGATGGGCGAAGTGTTCGCCCCAGGGGCGGCCGTCCTCGGGCATGTTGGCGTTTGCGTCCGCTTCGAAGCAGGACGCGATTTCCGCCTTCCAGGGATTCTGCTCGACCCAGGGTTCATCGGGCTTGGAAGGATCGTTTTGCCGGGCGAACTCGCTAAGCCCCGGATAAACGGAGTTCTTTTTGATCACCTCATCCAAGGCATCGCCGATGTCGGGATGGGCGGGATTGCCCAGACAGTCCACCAGACCCGAAACCGCTTCGATAGGCCGGGGCAGCTTGGGATACGAAGACGGATCGGTTTCTTCAACTTTGTAGGGCTGGGTGCCGAATTCCTCGAAGAGGACGACGCGCGCCTTGAACGGTTGGGCGCCGAACAGCGGGCTGCGCTGCTCCAGTCCGGAGGGGACATTGAGCGTTGCCGCCTCAATGCCCACGCTGGTGACACCCAAGGTCGCGGCGATGATGGTGGCGAGCGATGTCGCCGCATTACGCGGAGCAGACCCGTTGTGTCCGGTGATGGCGAGATCGCCATCGTTTTCGGGGTGGTCGTCCCGACTTAAAAAACCAAATGTGTGCATTGCATACCCTTTAAATTGTCGATCCTAAGTGCCAAAACCGGCCATTAACCAGTCCAACACATACTTAAACTCAGCATCGTGGCTAAGACTTTATCGCTGGCAATTCTCGCGTCGAAGCTTCGCGGTTGATGAACCGTTCGAGTTAAAGGATCGGTCTCGATTCATTCCCGTATTTTCAACGCGTGAATTACGCCACGCGGAATGTTTAATCAGCTCACCCGCCAACCTCATTTTGCAGGCGCGAACGACTCGGCTTGGAGCATCCGGCGGCTGGGTGATCCGACGGAATCTGCTTCCGGGGTATCCGCAGGACAAGTCGGTCATCCATGCCATCCATCATGCGATCCTGTTAGTGGGAATCGCTCCATGTCGAGCTTGGCGAGCAAGAGATTTCACAAATGCTATTAACTTATTTGTCAGGTAGCTCCCTGGTTTTATTCAACGCGCCGAGCAGTTGAACTTGCGCGGCCTTTGACGTTAATGTCATCAATAAATTCTGGGGTTTGGTGTTCAAATGGTTTTTGTCACCCGGCACCATTCTCGATTCCGGATAGCTTGCTGCTGTCCCGCACGTATTTCTCCTGTCTTTGGTCACGCTCGGCTGCCACGTTTGCAACGTGTCACTGGACTCCAGCCGAGGTCAATTCGGTCATCGTCCGCGTGGAGCAAACGACCTGAACTTGTCTCGACGCGCTTCAGCGATGAGTGCCATCCAAAAAGCCGTACCTTTAATAATCAATGAATCCCGGGGTTTATTCAGAGGTTCAAAAGACCCCGTGATAATCGTCATCGTAAAGTTATATATGCATCCAAAAGTGCTGTCTGTTGATCGAGATGCGAGGTGGTGGTGAATTATTCAAAAATATACAGAGTGGATTTACGTGCCTCGTTTCAGATGCGTGACAGGACATGGTGTTGTGGTCGCTAAAGTGTCTTTACATTGGCCGATTACGATTGGCTGCTGCGAAAAATAAGGACAAGCGATTTGTTGGACAGAAAAAATGTAGATGGTTGAAATTAACCATCCTCGTCCGGTTGATACACACCATTCATACTAGAATGATTGGAGGTTCTGTAGTGATTTCCTGTTATTTATGTAGTGCTTCAACTACATGAGGCAATAGGGGTAAAAAAATCATAAAAATAATGATTTCTACCGAATAACTGGAGAACCTGTTTCGATCTTGATCGGTGGGTTGTCTATTTGCGCAGCGCCGCGCTTTTTAGAGTTTGGGCGTGACCCGTGGCGGGCGGATAAGGTCGCTATTGAGACTAGTTTCGCCGAAGACCGAGCGGCCTAACGCCGATGGTGAGTTTTGCAAACGGTGCGGTTCGCGCTTCACGTCTCCGTTAAGCCGCTACACGCGCCGCATGACGATTGCTCAAAGGCGAAGCGATCGGTTTGACTGCTGGCGTCGGGGGGCTTTGCCGGCCACGGCGTTCTCTGCTTCGCTGGGGTCGAGAGCAGCCGCCGAAAACGCTGGGTGGGGCAGGGATGTTGGGGATTCGGTCAGCGGCGCAATTCGCCGCACTTGGCGGGATCTCTGGTGCCGGTCGCAAAAGGTTGGACCATCCATGGTCCTAGAATTCAGATAAACGACTTGAAGAGCATCAAGGCGTGTGTTGCGCGACGGGCGGGACGGCTTGCAGGTAGTCAAGCAGGTCGTCCACGTTTTTATCGGTAAGCCTTAGATTGGGCATGTAGATGCCTTTGTACTGCTTGAACAAGGCGACCGCCAAAGGGTCCTTCTTCTCCAGCAGTTTGTTGGGTTCCTTGATCCAGCGCTTTAGCCAGGTTCGGTCGCGCTTTTGCACGACCCCGGCCAAGCCGGGACCGATGCCGTCCTCACTGCCGGTGCTATGACAGGCTTGGCAATCGGAGCGGAACAGCTCCTCGCCATGCGAACTGGCCCGTGGCTGCAACGCGATTTGCGGTTGTTGCGCCTGCGCCAGCCTGTTGCTGGGGGAATGCAGACGGGTCCCGAGAATGCGGACCAACGCGGCGGTTTCCTCGAAGGGTGAGCGCTTGATCCATTGGCCGGCGGCTTCGTTACCCATCAGGATGTTGACGTTGTGTTCATTCAGTTGCTGCTCCGCTTTGCCGTCATCGCGATACATGCCCAGCTTTTGGCGGATCAGTTTGACGTCCTCCTTGCTGCCGGTCAGGAAGGTCCATCCCGGCCCAACGTTGTATTTCTGGGCATAGGCTTTCAACGCCTCGGGCTTGTCCCGCTGAGCGTCGATGCTGACGGTGTAAAAGAAAATGTCACGCCCCATCCGCTCGCCGAATGCCTTTTGGACTTTGCGCATCGCGGCCGTTTCCAACGGACAGCTATCCGAGCAATGGGTGTAGATGAAGTTGATGGCGAATGTCTTGCCTTTGATCAGGTCGTCGTAAAAGCGCACCTTTGCCCCATCCTGGGTGGTCAGTTCGACATTCGGAAAATAATTGGCGCCCCAGGGAGAGCCCGAAGCGGCGGCCCGCGCGGGGCCGCCCTCCAGAGTCACCGCGAGAGCCGCGAGCACGAACAGCAGGGTTTTGGTCCAGCGGCTCATGGCAGCGATCGTCGCTTGCATGGTGATTTTCCTGACTTTCGATCGCTTATGGCGTCGGATCGACGGTCGGTTCTGATCCGGCCGGTACATCCGCTGCCTTGCTGCCCCAACCCGACGGCATCGTAAAGCCGGTCACCGTGCTGACATTGGTTTGGGTTTTACTGTCCAGCTTGGTACTGCCGCCATCGGCAGTGTTGAGCTTGAACGTCAGGCCATATCCATCGTAGTTGGCGCCGTGCCAGGTCGGGTAGGGGGTCCGTACCCATTGGGAATGGGTGGCGTCCTCGCTATCCCAACGTAGCAGCATGGCGTGGTCTTCGTGCTGAGTGTTGTGGCAGTGCTCCACATAGGTACCAGTGAAGTCCCGCACGCGAATGGCGATGTCGATATCGCCGGCCGAATCCTGCTCTGGCCCAAGCCGGTACATGTCCTTACGGGCGAACTTCTCCCAGGGCGGCGGCGCTACCTTGTTCTTGAGGATGATCTGGCCTTCCTCGAAGTGGATATGCGCCGGATGTGACCAACCGCCGGACGGATTGCGTAGATGCCAGATTTCCACCGCGCCGCCTTTTCTGCGGTCGCCGATGTCCTTGACGCCTACCGGAGCGGCAGAGATACGGTCGATCTCGGCGTTCAGGTCGGCACCGCCGTCAGTCGCGATCGACCAAGGCAGATTGTCCAAAATGAGGCCGGGCTTTCTGCCATACACGAAGGTGCGGTGGATTGCCTTGTCCAGTTCCGCCTTGGTGAAGGTCGGCTTGGGCAACAATACCTTCTTGCCTTCCAAATAGTCAGCCGGGTTCATGCTGTCGTCCTTACAACCGCCAACGGCCGCTTTGGCTGCATCATAGATCGGCGTCCCGGACGGGCAGGTACGGATACGGAACTCCATGAATTTGCCGATGGCGAAATCCTGCCCGTTGTAGCCGGTCTTGGTGTTGCCGTTAAAGGCATTCCAAGCAAGAGTCAACTTGACCGGCGTTTTCAATGGACCGGTACCGCTGGCATGTTCCATCAGGTTTACGAGGTAGACCTTGACGAAATTTCCGTTTCTATCTTTCGGCACCTTGCTGAAGTCGACAATGACGTCGTCGCGCTCCGCGATGGACTGCGTGGGCAGACCCTCGTTGACCGATTGCGCGTGGGGGAACAGCACGGCGTGTTCCATCAGGTTGCCGTCGTTGCCCACCATGTACATGGGAACCTGAACGTAGCTGCCGGCCTTGTTGGGGTCTTCGTAGGCCATGGCGACCTTGAAGTAACGCGACACCGACCCGTTAAGAATGCGGAAACGATACTTGCGGGCGCGCACGTCCATGAACGGCTTGTAAACCCAGTTGACGGTCATGACGTCGCCCAGGTAGCCGTCGGTGATGAGCGGGTTGAAGAACAGTTGACCGGTCTGGTCAAAGGCCTTGTCGCCCAGCACCAGGTTGACGTCGTAGTCGCGGTTGCCCCAGTTCTTGGCGTTGCCGCTGGGGAAGCGCAGGTTGACGCCGTCATTGATGCTCTCATTACCGCGGTCGAGACGGCTGTAATAGTTCATCATCGCCGCGTTGCCCTTGTAGACGTTCTGCGCGGTGAAATCGAGCATGTGGTCATGGAACCAATGGGTGCTCATGGTCTCCCGATAGTCGCCGGGGATCATGGCGTACCGGGCGCCGGCCGGGCCGGTGCAAGGGAAGACGCCGACAGCGTCCTCGTTGTCCTCGCACGGGGTGGCGGCGCGCGGGTCGTTGGCACCGTAGTTGATGGAGTCATGCCCGGCCAGCGTCATCGGCCAGCGATAGTCGTAATACTGACCCGGATAAAAGAACGCGCCGGCGAAGCCATCGCTCTCGGCCGGGTTGTGGCCGTTATGCTCGTGGGTGGAGATGGTGTGGGTACCAAAGCCCCGGTTGCTGGCGATGCTGTCGGTAATGGGCAGCGCGTTGTAATGGCGGAACAGCAGGGTTTCGGCGTAGCGGGCCATCAGCAGCTTGGGCGGAATGGTGCCGTCGAAGGTCCAAACCGCGCTGCGATCCTGCTTGGGGAAAGAAGGATGCAAGGGGTTGATGTCGACCGGAATGCCCTTGGTGGTGCCTTCGAAATCCTTGACGTACTGGCCTTCCACCGACGCTTGAGCGTCCTTGGGCTGTGCCCAGGCGGGGCTGTCACTGCCGGGCGCGTATGGAGAGGTCACGGTATTGAAATAGAGTCCCCCGGGCCCGAATTCGGTGAAGCCGGCGGTATTGTCATTGGTAATCTTGCCGTAGCCGTGGGACTGCAAACGGTCACGTGCGCCGCCACTATCGCGGGCGCCGGCCATGATGGCCTGGAAGAATTTCTTCGGCTGAAACTCGAATTCCACGTCATTCTTCGGATGCTTTTGGCCCCAGCGCTGATGGGCGAAATGCTCGCCCCACGGTCGGCCATCCTCCGGCATGTTGCTGCCCGCATCGGCTTCGAAACAACTGGCGATTTGCTCCGACCACGGGTTCTGCGCGACCCATTGCTCGTTTGGATTGCCGGGGTCATTCTGACGGGAATACTGACTGATGCCAGGGTAGACCGAATTTTTCTTGATCACCTCGTCCAATGCGTCGGAGATGAGGCTGTATTTGGGGTTGCCGAAGCAATCGACCGAGCCGTCGGCATTCACCGGCTTGGGTAGCTTGGGGTAGGACGTCGGATCGGTGTCTTCGACTTTATAGGGCTGTGGGCCGAATTCCTCGAAAAGGACGACACGCGCCTTGAATGGCTGGGCGCCGAACAGCGGGCTGCGCTGCTCCAGTCCGGAGGGGACATTGAGCGTTGCCGCCTCAATGCCTACACTGGCCACGCCTAAGGTGGTGGCGATGATGGAGGCGAGCGATGCCGGCAGCGGTTTCTGCCCGCGCCTGCCGTATTTGTCAGGACGCCTGTCCCTGTTTAGAAAACTTAATCTGAGCATTGCATACCCCGTCGATTTTTTAATCCAAAGTCCCGAGTCGGTTATTTATCCGAGCCAGAACATACTTAATGGCAACGTTGTGATTCCGATTTCGCTAGTATTCCTTGGCGAATGTTCGCGGCTATACGGCGATCCAAAATACTCGGTTGACCGGGAATCTTTTCCACATTATTGACGCGTGGCTTCCGCCTCACGCCACTCTTTTACCGGGAACATGTCAAACACGAATTTGACAGGTCAAGATAAGGCTTGTGCCTTATCAATAGGGTGGATAAATCAAGCCTTTATCCGCGCCATCCCGAGCAAGGCGGGCTGCCGAAAACACTGGCTCCGATCAAGGCAAGGCGCCACGGCAAATTCCCGCAATGTGGGTAGGGACTATAGGCGTAACGTTTTGAAATTACAGTAGTGCGGGATAGGGCAGGGAAGTAGTGGGTTGCTGATAATGCAGTAGTGATTGCACTACGCGATAAGCGTTAGCAAGCGCGGATAACGACAAAGCGTCGTGCTTGAATGGGCTTCCTTCCGGTTCAATCCTCAAACTGTAAAAAACCGGAACGAATCAGCTGAAAATGGGTTGAATAAAACCGCGCTGAATGACGTTAACTCGTCATCTGGTGCATATTAACCAGACGCTAGTGATAACGATTCTTTCTTGATTTACAAAGGCAGGGGAGCACGACGCGTGTGGCGCCGTAACCAGATGGGAGGGCTAGTGCGGTAACGAGGTGTTACGCATGATCGGATCGAAGGCTGAGCCTGCGGTCGAGATGTCGATACCGCGGTCGTCCTTGTTATTCCATAACCCTTTGCGCAGGCAGTATTCGGTTAATTCAGCATTGCACTTCATTTGCATCTTTTCCAGCACTCGGGCGCGGTAAGTGCTTACGGTGCGGTCACTCAGATTCAGCTTGATGGAAATGTCCTTGATACTGGAGCCAACCGCCAAGGCCATCATGACCTGAAACTCGCGGGTTGAGAGTTTCTCGTGCGGCTGGACGTCCTCGCCGTCGAAAATCAGGCACGCGAAGCGATCCGCGACATCCAAGCTGAGATAACGCCCGCCGCTCATAATCCGTTCGACCGCCAAAATCAGCTCCTCGGCGGCCCGGTCCTTGGCCAGGTAGCCAGATGCGCCCGCTCTTAGCGCCGGGATGGCGAACTCGGATTCCGCATAGCTGCTGACGATAAGTACCTTGGCGACCGGGCAGACCCGCTTGATGTCGGACAGATAATGCAAACCGTTGCCCGAGCGCAGACCTAAATCCAACAAAATGATGTCCCACGCTCGGGTTCGGGCCTGAGCCACCGCGGATTCGCCGTCATGGACCTCGGCGAAATTCACCGCGCCGAAATGATCGAGCAGCAACTGCTTGATGGCGCGACGAATCAAGGGATGATCGTCGATAATTAAGGCGTCCAACTAGAAACTCCTTGAATACAGAGCAATTTGTCGTTTTTGCGGCTTGCCAACCTGGCGTCGGACAGCCCGGCGGCAAGCGAGTTCACGACTCGCGACATAGCCGCAGGTCGGCAAAGACCGTCCCCGGCGGAAATGACTCGCCACTCGCGGCGCATTCAGCGCGGCTAGCCGCAATTCTGGCGACTTTTACATATCGCAGATGGGGGACAGTTAGCAAAATCAATTTTGCAATCACCGAGCCATCTGTAACTTCTCTATCGAAATCAATGACGAAGAGAATCCCGGCGACGGCCGTGAGGTGCTTCGCCAATTCCGACGGCGTCAAGTGTAAAAATTCTCGACACACCCTTAGGTCGCTTTGCGTCGCCATTAAGGCTGACGTGCGGTGTCGAAATGACGGGAACTACCGATAAGATACTTGTAAAGCTGAACTGACGGCAAGGGCCAAGATGCCAAAGTTGCGTTCCGATTGGCGCAAGATTCGGGCAGAACGGCGTGGTCAGTAATGCGGCGGCCTTTCGTCGATGGGCGGGCGGGTTGGTTCCAACCCGTCGAGCACTTGTTGGACCCGTTCGACCAGCAGGCGCAGCGAGCTTTCCAACTGATCGATTTGTTTCTGTTGCCGGGCGATGACGTCGTCCAAGGCGAGCAGCGTGTTTTCCTGATAGGCCAGACGGGTTTCGATTTCCACCAGCCGGTCGTCGCCGTGATCCGTCATGAGCTATTTATCCTGCTTAAGCAGATCGGCCAGCCCGGCGAAGGCTTTGGTGGTTGATTGGGCGGCGTCCTGGCGGGCGCCGGGCGCATCCTTGCCGGTGAATTCGGCGCTGAGATAGCGCTGGTGTTCATTGTCATGGCAGTACAGGCATAACAACTCCCAATTGCTGCCGTCGGCCGGGTTGTTGTCGTGATTGTGGTCGCGGTGGTGCACGGTCAGTTCGCGCACGTTCTTCAGATCGAACTCGCGGCTACAGCGGCCGCAAACCCAGGGGTACATTTTCAGGGCGCGTTCGCGATAACCGCGCTCGCGGTCTGCCTGCTCGCGGCGCGCGGAGGCGACGACCTGGTCAAGCTTTTGGTGGTTGGGTACGGTTCTTTTTGGCGGCATGTTGTGGTCTCCGCTGGATTAGACTAGGGACTGACTTGCCGGCGTGCGGCGCTGGCGTTTCCCTTTAAGAATACTGCACGGCCGGCGGGCTCGGCCAATCCAAGCTGTTTGCCATGAAGGTACTTTTCATTCATCAAAATTTTCCCGGCCAGTTTCGGCACCTGGCTGGTCGATTGGCCACCGATCCCGCCAACCAAGTGGTCGCGGTCGGTGATGCCGGCGAGGCGGGCCAGCGCGAGCCGGTGCCGAACGTCCGGTTGCTGACCTATCCGCAACCGGACGGCGCCAGCGGGCAGACCCACCGCTACGTTCGGACGCTGGAAGGGCATGTGCGGCGCGGCCAAGCGGTGTGCCGGCTGCTGTTGGATTTGGCCAAGTCGGGTTTTCGCCCGGACGTGATCCATGCCCATCCGGGTTGGGGCGAGTCGTTGTTCGTTCGCGAGGTTTACCCGGATGTGCCGCTGCTGCTGTTCTGCGAGTTTTTTTATCGCACCCAAGGCGCTGATCTGAACTTCGACCCGGAATTTCCCGGCAGCATCGACGAGAACGCGCGGGTCAGAACCCGCAATGCCACCCATTTGCTGAGCCTCGCCGATGCCGATTGGGGCGTGGCGCCGACGCACTGGCAGCGCGCCCAGTTTCCCGCCGAGTACCAGCCGAAAATCGACGTGATCTTCGATGGCATCGACACTGCGGCTATTGCGCCTGACCCGGCGGCGCGGTTGCACCTCAGCAGCCACGGCACGATCAGCCGGACCGACGAAATCATCACCTTTGTCAGCCGTGGGCTGGAGCCTTATCGCGGCATCCACACCTTCATCCGGGCGCTGCCGGAGATTCTCCGGCGTCGACCGAACGCCCTGGTGGTCATGGTCGGGACCGATAACGTCAGCTATGGCGCGAGCCTCGAATCCGGCACTTACCGGGCGCGCTATCTGGCGGAAATCGCCGGTAAGGCGGATCTCAATCGGGTCATTCTGACCGGTTGGCTGAGCCGGGCCGATCTGACCCGACTGCTGCAACTCTCCAGCGCGCACGTCTATCTGACCTATCCCTTTGTATTGTCCTGGTCGATGCTGGAAGCGATGAGCGCCGGCTGCGTGGTCATCGGCTCGGCGACCGGGCCGGTGATGGAGGTCATCGAGGACGGGAAGAATGGCCTGCTGGTGGACTTCTTCGATCCTCAGGGGTTGGCGGTCGCGGTCGAGAAGGTCTTGCAGCACCCGCAACGGCTGCGGCAACTGGGCGAAGCCGCTCGCCAAACGGTGTTGCAGCGCTACGATCTGGAGCGGATTTGTTTGCCGCGGCAACTGACCTTGCTGGAGCGGCTGGCCAGTGGACCCGCCAGGGTTTAACCGACGCTCACGCCGAGTGCGGTGTCCAGCGGCGGCTCCAGGCCAGGGCTAGCCCAATGCCGATCAGCGTGCCGATGGTGTTGGTCAGCACATCGGTGAGTGATGACACTCGGTTCGGCAGACCGGTCTGAACCGATTCGATCAGCAGGCTGATGGCAAAGCCGGACAGGGCGACTTTAAGGATCTCGCGCCCTGCGTGACGCGGTGTGACCGACCCGCGATAGAGAAAAAAGCAGAAGCCAAACGGGACGAAGCCCAACACGTTGATCACGATGTCCTGGTAATAACGACCCAGCCGAGCCGCGTCCCGCCAGGGCGGGGTGAGAAATTCGGCCTGGAGTGGCCCGAAGATTTCGGGAATAACCAGCTGATGGTGATGCCCGGATTGATCGCGGGCACTCTGGCCGTTGCCCTCGTCCAGCAGGTACAGGGCGCGTTGGCCTGGGCTGTTCCTCAGGCCTGTCCGGTTGATGCTGGCTCCAGGCGGCGTGGCGCGCCGCGATTTCGCTGCCGCTCAAGGCGCGGTCATGCAGGGCGACGCCGCGCAGCTGGCCACTCCACGGGTGTTTGCCGGTGGCGTCATTGCCGAGAATCAATTCCCCATTCAGGACGCGCGGATCAACGCGAAATTTCGGGTAGCGGTCGGTGACCAAGCCGTCGACGAAAAACTGCGTGCCGTGCGCGTCGCCGCGAATGGTCAGCAATTTTGGCTGATGGGCGAGGAGGGCATGATCCGCGCCGACTTCCACGGGACGGGTGGTTGCCGGAAGCTGGGTGGGGGCGCGCAGAATCAATTCCCGCTTCCACTGACACAGCACGAAATCGCGCGGCCGCTCGGGGTCGTGCAGGGTCAGCAGGTGGTAAACGTTATCGGACGGCTCAAATTCGGCCTCGGCCCATAATTCGATCGTAAATTCGGCCGGCTTGGCGACGTCGCCGTCGACGTTGATCGGCGGCAATGGTTGCGGGTCGAAGGCGATGCCCTTTTTCTCGAACTTGAGGCCAGCCTGATCGGCCAGCCAGGTCACCCGGTTGGCGGGACGAAAGGCAAATGGCCACCAGCCGAACACCAGATAGCCGGCGACGATAGCGGTACACATTAAGCCGAGCATGCGGCTGAGTTGAAATCCAGTCACGCTGCGGGATCGGTTGGTCGGCGGTAGCGTTGGCGCCGGACCCCAGAAGGTCCGGCGAATCAGATTGACGAGGCGGATTTAGGGCGTGGCATCAGCCCTCCCGGCTTACTACGGGGACAGCTGACAGTCCAGATGGCGCCTGTTGAGCATTTGGCAGGCCTGTTCCGCATCGTCCCGGCTCAATCCGTGGTACTGGGTGACGAACATCTTGTGGCCGCGACGATCCTGCGGCTGCACCAGGGCGCGGGCATGCTTGAGGGGCCCTGCCGCAATCTTCATCACCTCGGCAAGGCGTCGCTCGGCGGCTGCGGCGTTCAGGAACTCGCCAACCTTGATGAACGCGTTGTTGCGGGCCGTGACCGGTCGCGGCGCGGGTCGGCCGTCCAGCGGCTCGCGATAGCGGCTTGGCGGCGGCGGGGCGGCGCGGCCATAACGGCGCGGCAGGCCTTCGCCGCTATCCTCGATGTCGGCCGCTGCTTCCGCCAGCGCGGCGGCATCCGCCGGGTCCCAGGCGACCAGGTGCTGACGCGGCGGTTGGCCATCGAGTTGGTCGAAGCCGTCGTCCAGCAGTTCGGCCATCAAATTGTCGCGATTCACCGCCGAGGTGCCGCCGAACACCGCGCCAATCAGCCGGTTGCCGTTGCGCTTGGCGGAGGCCACCAGGTTAAAGCCGGACGAATTGATGAAGCCGGTCTTGATGCCGTCCATTCCCGGATAGCGCTCCATCAGATGATTGTGATTGTCGTAGTTGTGGCCGTTGTACATGAAGCTGGGCGTGGAGAAAAACCCGTAGTACTGCGGAAAGCGCTTCAGCAGCGCCCGGCCCAGCTTGTACATGTCGCGCGCCGAGGTCCATTGGTTGGGGTCCGGCAACCCCGAGGCGTTACGGAAGGTGGTATTGCGCATGCCCAGTTCGCGGGCTTTGTCGGTCATCAGATAGGCGAATGCCGATTCGCTGCCGGCCATGTGTTCGGCGATCACGCAGGCGGCGTCATTGGCCGAGCGGGTCACCAGGCCGAGAATCGCTTCCTCGACCGTCAAGGTTTCGCCGGCCCGCAGCCCCAGCTTGGATGGCGGATGATTGACCGCCGCGACCGAAGCGCGCATGCGCGTCTCCATGCTGACTTCGTGGTTGGCCAGGGCTTCGAACAACAGGTACAGCGTCATCATTTTGGTCAGCGACGCTGGGTGGCGCGGTTCGTCGGCATAGCGTTCGTAAAGGACGCGCTCGCTGTCCGGTTCGGCGATATAGGCGGCGTAAGGACCGGCCAATACGGCGGCAATCGGCAAACAGCTGAGCAACAGCGCCGCAATCAATCGGCGCGGCCATGCGATCGGAAATGTCATTCGGAAACCCCTGGGACGATTTGCGGAAGGAAATGGACGGCGGCGGGGGCGCGGCGCTAACCGCGACGCATCACCCGCTCTTTTTCGCGCTGCCAGTCGCGGTCTTTTTCGGTGGCGCGCTTGTCGTGCTGCTTTTTGCCGCGGGCCAGGCCGATTTCAAGCTTGGCGCGGCCGCGTTTCCAGTACAACGCGAGCGGTATCAAAGTATAGCCGCGCCGTTCGACCAGACCGATGAGCTTGCTCAGTTCGTGGCGATGCAGCAGCAGCTTGCGGCTGCGGGTCGGTTGCGGATCGACGTGGGTCGATGCGGTCGCCAGCGCGGAAAAATGCGCGCCCAGCAAAAAGGCTTCGGCATTTTTCAAAATGACGTAGCTTTCCTTTAACTGGGCCCGTCCGGAGCGCAGGCTTTTTACCTCCCAGCCCATCAACGCAAGGCCGGCCTCGTAGCGCTCCTCGACGAAGTATTCATGCGTGGCCTGGCGATTGAGGGCGATGGTGGAGCTTCCGGCAGCGGAATCCTTGTTCTTTTTGGCGGCCATTTAGGGATTGGGAAGTCTGACGCGACGCGAAATTGCTGATATTTTACGGCATCCGCGCCGGCGCCGCCGCTCGGCAGTTTTAACAATCTGGAATAACCCATGACCGAACAGCAGACTTCGCCCAATTTATGGTCCTCGCGCTTGGCTTTTATTCTGGCGGCGAGCGGCTCCGCATTGGTCTCGGCAACATCTGGAAGTTTCCGTATTTGGCGGGCGATAACGGCGGCGGCGCGTTCGTGCTGGTTTATTTGCTGTGCGTTGTGGCAATCGGCATTCCGATCATGACGGCCGAGACGCTGCTCGGACGGCTGGGACGGCAAAGTCCGATCAACACCATGGCGACCCTGGCGAAACAAGCTGGCGCCAATCCCTTATGGAAGTACGTCGGTTGGCTGGGCGTGCTGGCCGGCTCCTGATCCTGTCGTACTACTCGGTGATTGCCGGCTGGTCGATGCTGTACATCGTCAAGATGGGCGGCGTATTGGTGCCGCACGATGCAGGGCAGGCGACACGGGCGTTTAACGAGATGAAGGCCTCGCCAGGTATCCAATTGATCTGGCACACGCTGTTCATGGTCGCCACCATGGCGGTGGTCAGTCGTGGCGTCAGCGGCGGACTGGAGCGCGTCACCAAGTTCATGATGCCGGCGTTGTTGCTGATGCTGCTGGCCTTGGACACCTACGCAGCGCAGTCGGGCGGCTTCGCGCAGGGCATGGCGTTTTTGTTCAGCCCGGATTTCAGCCGCTAAGCCACGAAAAGCGTGCTGATCGCCATGGGGCAGGCGTTTTTCTCCCTTGGCCTGGGAATGGGCTCGGTCATGGTTTACGGCGCGTATCTGCCGGAACACGTTTCGATTGTCCGAGCCACCGCCTGGGTGGCAGCCGCCGATACGCTGGTCGCGCTGCTGGCCGGAGTGGCCATTTTTCCCGATTGTATTCGCCAACGGTTTGGAACCCGGCATGGGGCCGGGTTTGATTTTCGAAACCCTGCCGATCGCTTTTGCCAAGATGCCCGGTGGCTCAATGGTCGGCGTGGCGTTTTTCATTCTTTTGTTTTTCGCCGCCATCACCTCCGCTATCGCCTTGATCGAACCCGCTGTGTGCTGGCTGACCGAAAACCGCCGGATGACCCGCGAAGCCGCCAGCTTCTGGAGCGGCGCGGTGTGCTGGCTGCTGGGTCTGGGGACGGTGTTCTCGTTCAACATCGGCGCCGACGCCACGCTGTTTGGCAAGAACTTATTTGAACTGGTCGACTTCATCACCGCCGAGCTGATGCTGCCGCTGGGCGGGATTCTCATCGCCCTGTTTGCCGGCTGGCGTCTGAGTCGGGAAGTTACGGCAAAGAATCTGGAATTGGGCCAGTACTACCGCTATTGGCTGATCCTGGTCCGTTACGTCGCGCCGATCGGGGTGGCGCTGGTGGTGCTCAAGTCACTGGCGGGCTAGCCGGGTGCGCGTGGAAGTCGCCTACGCCCGCCCGGACGTGCAGGTCATACTGGTCGTGGAGTTGGCGGGCGGCGCCACTGCAAATGACGCCATCGCCGCGTCCGGTATCCTGGGCCGGTTCCGGAGATCGATCTGACGCAAAACAAGATCGGCGTGTTCAGTCAACTTTGCGGCCTCGATCAGCCCGCTACGTCCCGGCGACCGGGTTGAAATTTACCGGCCGCTGCCGGTCGATCCGAAGGAAGCCCGCCGTCAGCGGGCCGGGCAAAACCCCAAAGTCAAAAGTCTGCGTGGCCGGGCTTGAACTCAAGCCGATGCTGGCCGGCGTGGCGATGCTGCTGACCATCGCCGCGTTTCTGCCATATTTTCGCGGCATCCTGCTGGCCACCTCAAGCCGCATGTCTTCACTTGGCTGATCTGGGCCATCGTCACGGTCGTGGTGTTTATCGCCCAATACCAGGCGCACGGCGGCGCGGGCGCCTGGGCGATCGGCTTCTCCGCCGCGCTGACCATCGGTGTCATGGTGATCGCGACCCTTAAGCGCGCCGACACCGCCATCCACCGGGTCGATTGGCTGTTTCTACTGGCCGCTGTGTTTGGACTGGCGCTTTGGCGGTTGACCGATGACCCGGTCTGGACCGTCGCCATGTTGACCGGCGTCGATCTGCTTGGCTTCGGACCCACCGTGCGCAAGGCCTATCACCAGCCACACAGCGAGTCGATCCAGTTCTTTGGCTTGTTCATGGTGCGCAATCTCCTGGTGGTGCTGGCGCTGGAGAACTACAGCTGGACCACCGTGCTGTTTCCCGCCGCCATCGCGATCGGCTGTGCGCTTTTGATGGGTTGATTGCGGTTCGGCGGGGCAGTTGGGACGAGCGGTCTGAGTCCAATGCCGTTACGTTAAGCGATCAGACGGTCGGGATATTTATCCCGACCGAAACGTTTGCCAACCCAAACGGTTCCGTCGAACGGCTAGGCCAACTAAAACACTAGGGGCGTGATCATATCCCGCTCCGGCGCTGGGGTGGCTCGTCTGACGCGCAAGGCCGGGGAAGGAGTACAGGAAGCGAAGCGGCAGCGTAGCGAGTACGACGACCCCCGCGTAGCCGTAGGGACTTGTGTTTTGCCGGAGGCTGCGCGAGAGCGCGGGCGGAGTCAAAACGCAAGGCTTGCGACACGGCGTCAAGTCATTTGTGGGAGCCATGACGGAGCGGCCGCAGCGAAGCGAGGTGCGGAGTCGTGGCGGACGCAGGACGAACGAGGGCAGCCGAAGGCAATACTCGTCGCCAATTTTTTGCTCCTGAAATCGGACGGACCCATTTCAGGTTTCGCAAAAAATGGCGACGCTATCGACTCGCGGGGTCAGTCGCCGACGCTCGATGGCAACCATGCAGCGCGCGGCCGCTGCGGCCAACGCGCCGGACTTGGTCAAACGGCAGTTTGTCGCGGAGAAGCCCCATCTGCTCGACCGACGCTGTTTCGAGACCAAAACCGACGCACGACTGGCTGTCGCTTTCTGTACTCCTTTGCGGCCTGATCTGTCCCGACTGCGTCATGGTCTGCGCCGAGGAAACCGGACTGATCGTGCGGCTCGGTCAGGTCATACTCGATCTCGTCTTGCTGGATGACGTGGATCGTATTCTGCTTGAAACAGGCACCCATCCCGCGTACCTTTAACTCGAGATCACCGAAGCCGCGCTGATGGAGATTCCGGAAGCCTAGGTGGGAACCGTTTGCGGAGCTTAAGGCCCGGAATACTCATCTGAGTTTGGACGATTTCTGGACGGGCTATTCATCCTTGAGCTATCTCCCGCGCTTCCCCGTCGATATGCTTAAGATCGATCGCTGCTTCATTCAAACCCTGGAGGAATCGCGCCAGAACACCAGCCTGGTGGAAGCGATTCTGTCCATGGGCCAGACCTTGGCCATTGCGTCATCGGCCAGGGGATCGAAACCCAGGCGCACATGCAGAAGCTCAGGTCCAGGGGCGCCAAGCTGGGGCAAGGCTATCTTTTTTCCAAGCCGGTCGCCGCCGACCGAGCCACCGTCTTGATCGCGCACCGCGGCATCCGCTGACGTCTATTCCACCGACATGGCGTGTCCAATCGATGCGATGGCTGAAATTTTCATTTGATTCCGGGACCGATCCGGACCGCCGCGCCGGAATACTCTCCTCATGATGTCCCGCCGCCGCTTCAACCGGCTTCTTGTAAACGGCGCAGCGATGGCCTTAACCGGTTGCCGCGACGGGGAAACGCAATACAGCCATCCTACGGAATCGCAGGACGACAGCGATTTGCTGATCTGGTGGGAACACGGGTACTTGCCCGAAGAGAACTTAGGAATCATCCAACTGGTGCAGTCCTGGGAGAAATCCTCCGGCAGGCGAGCCCTTCTCAAGCTGGTTCCCGACGAGTTCATCGGCACCGAACTACCGAAAATCGAGCAAGACTCGCGGGCTGCGCCGGATCTGGTTTTCTCCATCGGCTTTACCACACTGCATGCGCCTCATCTGGCCTGGAACGGCGAACTCCACGATCTGACGGCGCTGATCGAGCCGGTTCGCGGGCGCTACATTGCGGACGCACTCTCCCAGGTGAATTACCGCAATAGTCGCACCGGGCAGCGCTCCTTCTACGCCTTGCCTATCGGGCAGTCTGACGATTTCATCCATTTCTGGCGCACCGGCCTGGAAGTAGTTGGCTTGAAACCGCAGGATGTGCCCCTGGAATGGGAGCGGTTCTGGCCTTTTTGGTGTAGCGTTCAGGATGAGTATCGGCGGCGCGGCCGTCGCGACATTTACGGCCTGGGCCTATGTCTTTCCACCATCGGGTTCGATTTCTACGCGACCTTCAACCTGTTTCTGGATGCCCGCGGTGTTCGGATCGCTGATGAAAATGGCTTCGTACCGCTTCATGACGACCGGGAGCGGGAAGGGCTTGCGGACGTATTATGCGGAAATCGCCGACTTTTACCGGCGGGGCTATATTCCTCCGTCCGCCGTCACCTGGTCGGGATCGGGCAACAATGTCAGTTTTCTCGAAGGCGAAGTGCTGCTCACCCACAATTTGACCCTCTCGGTTCCAGTGACCCAGAAACAAGATGCGAAGAAGTTCAACTGGGATGCCTTGGAGCGCTATCGGCAGATTGCGACCTTGGATCGGCCGCTTTCCGTTCAGGGCAGTCCCCTGCCGTCGCGCAAGGCCATCAAACAGATCATTGCGCCGGTCCGCGGTCGGAATCCAGGCAATGCCATGGATTTTCTCGGCTTTCTGCTGGCGGAGAACAAATTTAAGGACCTGGCGCGGGGCTTCAAGGGACGCATTTTCCCGGTCATCGCCGAGAATCTTCGCGATCCCTACTGGAACGATCCCGCCGACCCGCACTTCACCGCGGCCCAAAAAATTCAGCAGGTGCCCTCACGCTTACCCTACGAAGTCGTCCATCCCTTGTTTAGCGATTTGCAGGGACGGCAGATCTGGGCGCAGGCGTTACAAAAAATCGCCACGGAAGGCGTAACACCGCAAGCCGCCGTCGCTTGGCTGCTGACCGAAGCGGCGGCAGCGCAGGGGAACTTTCCGCCGCCACCATGAAGAATCGTGTCCGCAACAGCCTTCGGGTTCAATTGGTTCGCTCGTTCTCGCTGCTCTCCTTCATTACCATCGGCCTGGTGGCGGCCACCGTGTACTGGCACGCGCGCCAATCCATCGAGGCGGAAGTGGTCCGGGTATTACTTTCCGTCTCCGACCTCAAGGCTTACCAGTTACGCAACTGGCTAAACAATCAGGTTCGCGACGTGCTGCTGATCGCCCCAGCAGAGTGAGGTTCAGGGCAGTGTGGAAGCGCTGACCACGGCGCGCTCTGCAAAGGAAAGCCGCGCCGCCTACGAGCGGTTCGATCGCTACGTCCGTTCCTTGACGGCCATAAAACCCAATCTGCGCAGCGTCCGGCTCACCCGCAACAGCGGCTACGTGATTTATGCCTCCGATGGACGCGAACTCGAAGGCAAATTCCGCCCCCTTGGCCATCCGGCAACCTATCTCAGCCTGGATCGCATCGACGCGATCATGCCTAACTTTTATGTGTCGCCGAGCACCGGCAATAAGGCCATCACCTTCGCCACCGCGGTCATCGACGGCGGCGACACGCGATGGCCGCCCTGGTGGTGGATCTCGCCCTGGACGAAATCGACAGTCTGATCCATAGCATGCCGGTGCCCGATCAGCCCACAAGCGTCTATCTGGTGGCCAAGTCCGGGGTTAAGAACGTGGTGATCTCCGGCGCACCGGGCCCTCGGGCGGACGACGCCGCCGAGGGCGGCATTCGCAGTTTCGGAATCGATCGCGCCATGGCGGAAATGAGCGGATACGGGCGATACGAGAACAATGCCGGTGTTCCAGTCATCGGCGTCTACCGCTGGCTCCCGGACGAAAACGTCGCGCTGCTGGCGGAAGTGCCCCAGACCCAAGCCTTTGCGCCGGCGGCGAGCCTGGCACGCGACATTCTATTCATCGGCGCGGCATCCAGCGCAGTCTTGCTGCTGGTGATCGTTCTTATTTCCGGCGCATAACGCAACCCATACTGGAAATCTGCAATGCCACCGCATCCCTTGCAGGCGGCGATCTGACGCGGCTGGTGCCGGTCGTCGCCGACGACGAGGTCGGTTTGCTGGCGCAATCCTTCAATGCCATGGCGAGACGCTTGCAAAGCTCGTTCGAGACCTTGGAACAGCGGGTCAGCGAACGGACGGCCCAACTGGTCCTGGCCAAGGCCCAAGCGGAAGCCGCCTCGCAAGCCAAAAGCGCCTTTTTGGCGAACATGAGCCACGAAATCCGCACACCGATGAATGCCATTCTGGGGCTCACGCAGTTGCTGCGGCAGGCCAGTGATATTCCGCCATCCACGCCGAACGGCTGACCAAAATCGATTCGGCCGGCCAGCACTTGCTGGCCTTGCTCAACGATATCCTCGACCTCTCCAAGGCCGAAGCCGGCAAGATGGAACTGGCGGTCGCCGATTTCGAGGTCGGACGGTTGCTCGACGAAACCACTCGCTGATCATCGATTCCGCCGCCGCGAAGGGCTTGGTCGTTGCGATCGAGCCCCCGGTCGAGCCGATCTGGCTACGCGGCGATACCACCCGTCTGCGCCAAGGCTTAATCAATTACGCGGGCAATGCCGTGAAGTTCACCCAAAAGGGCCGCATCTGCCTACGGGCGAGAATCACCGACGAGCGCGCCGGACAGAAGCTCATCCGGTTTGAAGTCGAAGACACCGGGTCCGGTATCTCGCCGGGCTCGCTCTCCCGACTGTTCGACTCCTTCCGAGCAGGCCGATAGTTCGACCGCCCGCCGTTACGGCGGCACCGGCTTGGGTTTGGCGATTACCCGTCGTTTAGCCGAGATGATGGGCGGTCAGGCTTACGCCGAGAGCGTCCCAGGGGAGGGCAGCACCTTTTGGTTTACCGCGTGGCTGGACGATGGCAAGGCACACCGATAGCCGCGGAACCAACGTCCACTCCGGCCTTGCAATTGCGCGCGCTGCACGGCGGCAAGCCGGTTGTTGCTGGCCGAGGATCACGAAATCAACCAGGAAGTCGCACTCTCCTTGTTGGAAGCGGTAGGCCTGAGCGCCGACGTCGCCACCGACGGTCATGAAGCCATCGAGCGCGCCCGGAATGGTGACTATCCGTTGATCTTGATGGATGTTCAGATGCCGCGATTGGATGGCCTGGACGCGGCGCGCGCCATCCGCGCCCTGCCTGGCTGGGAACGACGCCCGATCCTGGCGATGACGGCCAACGTCTTTGCCGAAGACCGTCGAGCCTGCTTGGCGGCTGGCATGAACGACTTTGTCGCTAAACCGGTCAATTCGGACAAACTCTACGCGGCCCTATTGAACTGGCTCTCCGAGACGCCAGTGGAACAGCCAGTGGCTGCGCCCAGCGGATTAACAGCCGAACAGCGCCTCGAACTCATGACCGCAATGCCCGGCTTGGACATCGCTCGCGGCCTCAAGCTGCTGCTCGGCAACTCGGAAAAATACCTCGACCTGCTGCGGCGGCTGGTGGAATCTCACCGCGACGACATGGACCGCCTAGCCGGGTGTCTGGCGCAGAACGATCAGTCACAAGCCACGATGATCGCGCATTCCCTCAAAGGCGTCGCCGCGACCTTGGGCGCGGATGGACTGGCCGAACTGGCGGGGAACCTCGAAGATCGCTTGCGCGCGGCACCCGGCTCGGGACCAGACGCGCTGGTGCCCTGGACAGGGGCGATCAATCGCGAGTTCGCGGAGCTAGCCGCCATGTTGTGGGACGAGCGTTAGCCGAGGCTTTCAATCAGGCCCTTAAGGAGCCTCTGAATAAATTGGTATGGAGTCCACTAAAGCGGGTCAACTCCAGTCCACGCTGCCCTAGCGGTTCCGCCGGTCGATCACGCGGGCGCTTTCAGTCGTCGGCGGCAGTCTCCGCCAGCCGCCGGCGGATCACCTGGAGTTCGCGGTGGCGTTCCGGCGTGGTCGGCGGATAGCTCATGTTGAGACCCGCCAGGGTGTCGACGATGATCCTGGAAACGATCAGACGGGTATTCTTCTTGTCGTCGGCGGGTACGATGTACCAGGGCGCGTCGCGTGTGCTGGTAGCGCTCAGCGCGTCTTCGTAGGCGGCCCATGTAGTGCGCCCAGAAGCCGCGTTCCTCGACATCCGTCTGATTAAACTTCCAATTCCGCGCCGGGTCGTCGATCCGCTTGATCAGCCGCTTGCGCTGTTCGTCCTTGGACAGGTGTAGGTAGAACTTCACGATGCGCGTGCCGTTGTGGGTTAGATGGAGTTCCAGGTCGACGATGGACCGATAGCGCGCCTGCCAAATCTTCTTTTCCTTGCCCGGCAACTCCGCCAATCCCTCGCCGCGCAGGATCTCCGGGTGAACCCGCGTGATCAGTACTTCTTCATAGTACGAACGATTGAAGATGCGATACGGCCGCGTTCCGGCAGATCTCGAGTCGTGCGCCCACAGGAAGTCGTGTTGCAGTTCGGCAGGACTGGGGTGTTGAAGCTGAACACCTGGCAGCCTTGCGGGTTGACGCCGACATGACGTGTTTGATGACGCCGTCCTTTCCGGCCGCGTCCATGGCCTGGAAGATCACCAGGATCGCATGGCGGTTCGAGGCATAGAGGAGCTGCTGTAACTCGGCAAGTTGTTCGACGTGCTTGCGGAGCAGCTGCTGATAGTGCTCTTTCGATTGGTAAACCGCCTTGATCGCGGTCGGCCACTTCGCTAGGTCGACCCGATGATTCTGCCTGACCAGAAAATCTTTTCGTGACCATTTCATTGCTGTGTCCGGGGTTATGCGCGGGCGCCGGCAACTTTATGCCTTTTCGCTAGCCTTGGAAGCAGCCGTCGACTGTTGGTTGGTTGGGGTATAGAAGCATCACTGCCATTGAGTCAAGAAAAGTAAGCCGTTCGCCGTGAACTTAGTCGAAGGGTGAACGGCTTAATTGGCGGGGGCAGATTTCTCCGTTCATGTTTCGACGAGGCTCAGCACGAACGGAAAAATCCTTAACTTAATGGCAGTGACGTAAAGGCGGGGTGTCGATGGGGGCGAAGCAACATCGAAGTCTGACGGTAGGATGCGGAGACGAAGGAACCGCATCGTTCACCAAATTCCCTGGCGCGCGTTACGCCAAGATGACGCCTGACCCACATCCTATTACCCTTCATAGCCGGATTGGGACGTATCACGAGGAAACCCAAAAGCATGATCGCGCGGTTAACCACCGGACTTAACCTATCCATCGGCATGACCATCGTGCTGGCGGTGGGCTACGCGGGATTCAAGCACACCAGCCCGGGGATCATTCCGCCATTCGCGCGGTTTACACGGTTCTCTTCATCCACGGCAAATGGCCCGCGTGGTGTCTGCTTTGGCAGCAAAAGGGTATCGCCGGCTGGGCAAAGGCGGGCGCCGGGACGCTTGTTACGCAATCCCTGCTGGTCGGCATTCTTTACCTGGTCGGGTATGGGCTGGCGCCGTGCTTGGGGCTACCGGGGCATCGCATGCTTTCACGGCAAACGACCTGCTCCTGCCAATCGGCGTTTTGGCGTTTGCCCTCGGCGGCAAGTTGGTAATTCAATGGTTGGAAAGCCATGCCGGAACAGAACCCGCCAGAGCCGAATCCGTCGTGCCGCCCGCCACATCGCGTCGGACTCCGCAATAACCGGCGTCGAGCCGGAGTTGCTCATCGATCCGAAGCCGGTGGATCTGACAGCTTCTTCTCCGCCCGGCATTTCAGCAGGAGCAATTTCTCCGAGTCGCCTTGACCGACATCGTCGATCACCAGGGCGGAAAGCCGAAACGCGTTCCTCGGGATGCCAGCGAAACCATGCTGGCGGCAACGGAGCAGCGCCTGGGCGTGCGTTACCCGAACGGCTCCGCAGTTTCTATTGCCGCCAGAACGGCGGCTACGTCGGATGCTTTTGGGTTTCCAACAACCGCAGCCCCAACCGATTTATGCGGACTGGGACGATGCATTCGCCAACGATTACAACGAACTGAAGCCGCTGGAAGGGTTGCGGACCCTGCATGATCTCTATCTCGAGGATTTCGATCCGGAGTACGGCGAGGGCGAAAAGCACACTTGGCTCCCGGATTCGGAAAAGTACGTCGTCCTGGCTATCCGCTACGAAGCGGCACGGCGCTCGATTACACCCGTGGCCCGGAGCCGGGCGTGGTGCTTTTTGACCTCGAACAGGATGGCGACGCGCGCATACGACTGCGCTTTGACAGTTTCGATGCGTTCTTCAGCGCCTTGCGTCGCGAAGTTCCCGACCAGTACGAGGCGGATCAGGCCATCGGCGGACCACCGGACCCGGCTCGGCCAGATAGGTTCTGGAAGTACGATGGACGAATCGCAAGTCGCGGGATCGATCAAACCGAATGGCGCGAAGTCGGCGACCGGCTCGGTGTCGACCTGCCGGAGGAACTGCGGGTGTACTTCCAAGCGGCCGATGGCGGATTGACCCTGTATGCGAGCGATCCACAAATTCCCCGAACGCGGGGGCGGGAGTTTGGGAACTCCTTTCCCGGAGGAATCTGACGAGCAACGCGGCGAATTTCTCCCCATCGACCGCTGGGTGAGTCTCCAAACCCTGTCGGATCGGCTGGACTTCATCGATGAGCGCAGACCCTGGGCCGAAATTTGGGATCGGCCGGACCGCTTAATCGTCGTCGCCGCCGCGTTCGATGCCTCATTGATGCTGGATTATCGCCAAGGCCGCGTTCCCGGCCGTGCTCGGCGCCCGCAACTTGGATGATCCCGCCGATTGTTTGCGCTACGACAGTGTCGCCGAGTTCCTGATGCGTTTGCGAATCGCGGGTGATCCGAACCGGCCGATCCGCGATCTTCTCGGCGACCCGCGGCTGTCTGCCCGAAAGCCTGCGCGGAAACGTTCTGGCTGACGCCGGGCGAGAACCCGCCACTGGATCCCGCCGAACGGGCGGCGGCGGAAGCACGCTGGGGACGCGCGGATACCGGACCCGCTTGCCCGGATGCTGGCGGTACAGAATGGGGGGGCGGTGCGCTTCCGTTTTCTGCCGCCGGAAGAGCTGAATGCATACGGCTATTGGCTGTCCTTCCCAGAACGCGAAGAATGGATCGATCTGTTTCCCGGCGGCATCCTACCCCTGGCTCGATGGCGGCTCTGGGATGATTGGTGCCGTGATAGCGGGGTTTTTCCGCCGCCCAGTGAATCGACCTTGCTCTCTCCCAATCCATGTCCACAGATCCGAATATCGAGGCGCGGCTATGGGTCATCGGTCCAGGCAAAAACGGCCGGCGGTTTCCGGATAACGCTGCTGGACGTATCCCGGTCGTATTTCCGCCGCGAGGCATCTGCTGTTGCTAGCGGACTGCGATGGCGCGACAGGTAGCGTGGGGGTCGTCATCGGTCACAAATCACTGACCAATGTGTTCCACGGCGTACTGGGCCAACTCAGGGCTTTGCGCGACGATCGAGGCTGAGCCAGCCGGTTGCCGTCGGCTGCCGGCGGGAAACCGCGAAGTCCGGCTTGGCGCTGGGCACCCGGCGGACCTTGCCCACGAATTTGCTTCCAGACGGTGTAGGGGATCGGCCACCGTTACCGCTGCGGGGGGTTTGTCAACTGCGGCTCTTCTCTTTTTCGAGGATCTGACCTTTGCCTTGAAACGCCTAGTTCTTGCGTTCCCGGCGGTATCCAGCGCGGTCACGCGCACGGGATACGCGCCGTTCTTGTACCACAAAGGATTCAGCGTATACCGGAGGGTGTTCGATGTGGAGGTGTAGACCAAGTCCTTCTTGACGAAGATGTTGACCGCCGCGACGTGACAGTCGTCGCTGATCGATGCAGTGATGTCAAATGGCTTGCGAACCAAAAGCGGCGGCGATTCAATCGCTTTGCCAGCTTGATAACAGGCTTTCGTTTGTCCACGCAGGCAGGCACAGCGGGCTTGGATGGGTCGATGATCGGGCTCGGACTGGGCGCAGGAACTGGGGGCATCGTTGGGGCGCTGTCCACGATGGCGTGTAACGAACTGCAAATCATCGACTTCCCAATCGACGCTATTGTCCATGCTGATCTTAACCGCGCTGATTCCACCCTGGTGAACCGCGCCGAAAAATACGTCTTCTGCCGTATTCGACAGGGCAGTCGTGCCATCCCCCACGATCTGGGGCCCAATGACCCCCAACGACAATCCATTGCTATCAAAAGCTTCGAAGCGCACGGCACCGACAAAGCTGGTCGAGGCATCCAGTGTGAATCCGACATCCGTCCACACAATCCCGACATGCGTGGGCAGCCTGCCGCTCAAGCCCGGCGCGTTGGCATCAAAGGCGAAAGTGACCGATCGCGCGGTGGGATAATACGAGGACGTGCCGGCACCGTCGACGCTGTCTGTGAATTCGTTCGGATTCAATTTGGCGACCCGTTGGCTGGGCGAATCACCCCGCTGCTAGGGGTCAAGTCGTCGTCGAAGTTTTCCAGAAACCAGTATCGAAGGCGACTGCCGCAAAGGGTTGGTTGCCGCTTTATAGGGGGAAGGACCCATCAGCAGGTTGGCGGCTGAAGTCGTCGCAAGGGGCGCGCAAAGCGCTAGGAGCAGGATTTTGCTTCGCAATCTCATGTCGGGATCAGTATTGTTATTGGGATTATTCGGTTTATTAAGCTCCTTTGGTGTCGGTGTAAACCTGCTTGATGCGAAACTGCTTGAGTCCCAACGCAATTTCACGCGGGCCATGGCATGTCCCGACGGAAGGTGGCGAATCAGGCCGCGAAGCCGCCGTCGCGCGTCGGTTGGTGTGTTCCGTTCCTCGGCGCGCCGCATGAATCTACCGCCAAACTCCTAAACGCCCCAGCGCAAGGCAGCGGTGTGGACGGCGCGTCCCAAAGCTGGAGCAACTCATCATCGAGCAGGGTCAAGGTCAGCGAGCATCCGGCCATGTCCAGCGATGTCGTGTAATGCCGACCAGTGAACGGGCAATGGTCACGCCGCGGAGGACCCAAAAAAGTCTATTTCGGGAGAAAAGCCAAGTTCAGGGGACCTTCCGCAGAGGCTCCAATCCAATTGGACCGTCGGGTTCCAGGAGTACGGTGGCACTCAAGCGGTTTCAACCTCAAATCGCTGCAAGCCGTCTAACGAATTTGATTCTCGAATTTCGTCATGCGGTAACAACAGATATTTCCATGGCTTTGCCTCGACTTCCCTCGCGTAATCTGACGCATGTCGACACCAGCGCGCTGCCGCGCTGGCTTTGGCTTGCACCTCTTGTGTCTCGATTTCATTTCGGGCTTTTGTTTCCGCCATCAAAATGGCTCGATCAGTCTCGACGACGAAGTCCGGGATATATTCCGGCTGCTCAGAGCCAAGTTTGTAGAAAATCTGGAATTGCCCTTTGGCCGGCTTAAACCACTTCTTTGCATCCCTCTCCAAGATAATCGCGAAGCGGCGTTCCGTATCGGAGTGGAACTTCTGCAACGGATACAAGCAGCGCGTGAAGCCGCCAAACAGCAGTTGCTTGATCCGGCTGGTATCCGCGACGGTTTCCCGGAAATGGTGTGGGGGAACCCCCGCCGATGCGGTGTAATTGCAGGGTTTAAGCTCCGTGAACCCGCGACTCACCTGCACTTCGTAGTCCGTCGCGTTTTCCCAGAAGTGCGCCATCATTTCGGCATGAATCAGCCGTGCCAATTCTCCACCGTAGGCGTCAAGATTTCGTGGAGCTCGTTTTCGGAATAGTTTTGCTCTTGGTAACGGCTGACGGCCTGACCGGCCAGGTCATACAGCAGTTCCGCATGGGTGAAGTAGTCGATATCGTCGAAAATCGAGAAGCTTTTTGACGATGTAGTCTTCAAACCGCTTCTCGCGGATTCCCGTCTCTCGGCTGAGCGTGAATTGGTTATTGGTACGCAATTCCTGTCCGAGAATCTCCCGCTGCCCCGGTTGGAAATTCGGCAATTTGCCCAATTTGAATGGGTGAAATCCGGTCGTCACCTCCCCTTTGGGAACCACGGCAATACGGGGAATATCGATGGTCTGCTGAACCACGATCTCGGTGGTCTTCGCGACGACAGCCGCTAGATCGAGACCTTCCTCCTTGAAAAGGCTCGTCCTGTGCCGGTTTTAGGCGCTCGGAAACCTCGGCCAAGAGTTCCTTTTGAACGTCCGAGTTGAGCAGTGCGTTGCTGGTCGGTGCCAGGTTGCGTTTGGTTTCATAGCTCCCGATGACTTCCATGACGACGCGGGCCGCCTGGCGCTCCGATTCCGTTTGAAACACCGGGGCTGCCGACGTGCCGCCTGTAGCGTCGGTGATTTCGGTGTTGCCGGCCTCGGTTTGCGATGTATGGGTAAGCCCCAATAGCGCCTTAACCCCGACTCAACCTGAACGCTAACCTTCTTGTCGTCACCGCTCGGCGCGTCGAGGATGATCGTTTTGAGACGGATGGGGGAATCGCGCCGGTTGGCATCGTCGATGATTTCCTGAAACCTTGATTCCTGGAACTTGTCGTGGGCCACGATGCTTAACCGGTCCACCGGGTCCACATCGGTTCGGGTGCCGTACGGTAGACGCAGTCCGCGCCCAATGGATTGCTCGATCAAGGTTCGAGCGTTGGCGGCGCGTAAGGGCACGATGGTGTAGAGATTGGTCACGTCCCAGCCCTCCTTGAGCATGTTGACGTGAATGACGATCTCGGTCGGTTCGTCGAAGCTTTCTACTGCCAAAAGGCTGGCGATCATTTGCTCCTCTTCCGCGCCGGTCCGGCTGGAATCCACCTGAATCACTTTGCCTTGGTAGCGGCCTTCAAATAGGGTTTCCTCCAGTAGCGTCTTCAGTGACGCGGCATGAGTGGTGTCGCGGGCAATCACCAGCATGAAGGGCTTCACGGCCTTGACCCCGTTTTCACGGGCATAGGTCAGCAGTTCGGCTTTTGTGGCCTCGTGCAAGCGCAGGCCGTCTTCCAGCTTGATCCGCTCCACTTCCTCCGGCGTCAGCGACTTGGCGTCAAAGTTACGCTGGGTGACGACAGCGGGCTCTTTGACGAAACCGTCTTCCATGGCCCGTGCCAAGGGGTAATCCATCACGACGTTTTTGAATGGCACGGCTCCACGACTGGTTTCCACGAAGGGGGTTGCCGTGAGTTCCAGCCCAAAGAGCGGATTCAACTCGTTGATGGCGCGCACGCCGGCACTGGCCCGGTAACGGTGGGATTCATCCATCAGCAGGACGAGATCGGGCAGGTTCGCCAGATGGTTGAAGTAGCTGTCGCCCAGCACCTCCCGCATGCGCTTGATACGCGGTTCCTTACCGCCCCGGACTTCGGAGTTGATCTTGGAGATATTGAAGATGTTGATGCGCACGTCATGGGCAAAGCCCATGGCTTGGTCATCCACCACCGCGCCCGTCTGGTCGTAGTTGTCGCCGGTAATAATGAGCGGGGCTTGCTGGGCAAACTCGGCAATCCCTTTGAAAACGTATTTGGGTGTGTTGCGGGTAAAGTCGATGATCAGCTTGTTATAAATTGTGAGGTTCGGGGCCAGCACGAAGAAGTTGTTGTTGCCCTGGGCCGAGATCGCAAATAGGCGATGAACCCATCAGCCGGGTTTTACCGACACCCGTGGCCAGGGCAAAACAAAAGCGGAGGGGAATTCCCGCTCAAAATCTTCCAGTGTTGGAAAAAGGGTTTTCAGACTGCTCAGGATCGCGGAAACATCCCGTTCATGACCGAGTAATTCCGGCGCGAGATCCAGTGAACGGGCCAGGCGGATTAAGGATTCGGCTTGCGGCGGGCGCAGCGAAAGACGGCCGGTGACGGCATTCAATACTGAGGAATTCATGCGTATTGCTCCCTCAATTGCTGGAGCTGCCTCATCAAGTCCGGCACGTCGTCTTGAATGATGCTCCACAAGGTATCGTTATCGATGCCCAAATAACCGTGAATCAAACGATTGCGGGTGGCGATGACCTGCCGCCAGGGAATCTGCGGGTGGGCTTGCCGCACAGCGTCGGGAATATGGGTGGCCGCCTCGCCGATCAACTCCAGATTGCGCAGAGTGGCGTCGTAGTTGAGTCCGCTGGCGATGAACGATAGCTGGTCGAGCCCACGGGTGTAGGCAAGCACCTTTTCGGCGAAGCCGATCATGTCGGCTAAGTAGAAGCGCCATTCACGGGGCATAAGTTCAGACATACTGCGCCTCCCGCTCAACGAACGGACGCAATTCCGGCCGTAGCGCCTTATCCGTGACCAAATCGACTGGACAGCCTAGCAAATCCTCAAGATAGAACTGCACGCCGAAATAACGCGCGGAAGTCGCTGGCCCATCAAAATCGACCAACACATCGACATCGCTATCCGCCCGAGCGGTGTCCCGAACGGTGGAACCAAACAGTGCCAAGCGGGACACGCCAAAGCGTTCGATTAATTCGGGCTTGCTTTGCGCCAGTAAGGTCATAACGTGCTCGCGGTTCATACTGCGATAGGGCTGCTGGAATTTTCGTTTTTTAGGTTTGCGATGCGTGTGAAACTGAAAATCCGACAAATCGACCGGATGCGGCCGCTTGCTCAGATGCAGAATCTCCACGCCAATCACCTCGCCATTCTTGTTGTAGTCCACAATGATGCCTGGAGCCACTTCCTCGGACTCCGTGACCTCGATGTCGACCAATTGCAGATGCAAGGCATCCGCCGCTTCGTCGATACTTAGTTTCATAATTTGCCTCTCATTCCACGGTCGAAAAATGCGGTTATCACGCGGATCGGTTTCACCGTCGGGTTTAGGATGACCCGCAGGACCCGGCCGTCAAACTCGTCGATTACTGCCGAGACGGTGTTCCAGATCGGGATCAAGGGGATCTGTTTGAATTCGTTGTGGACGTTCGATCACTCGCTCCAGCCATTGGAGTTGAATGTTCGGTCGTTTTATCAGGCTCTCGCGGGCGTGAACGGTCAGTTCGTACTTCACGGTTCCGCCTCGAACAGGTCCAGGGTACTAGGGTCCTTACCCCTAGGCTTTGACTTCCGGACGCTCTCCGGCATTTCGGGTTCCGGCGCGGCCATGGGCAGATTGGCGACGTTGAGGCTGTAATCGTCATGGCCCCATTCGCATCTCGCCAAAACCATTTGGGGATTTTTTTTAAGGTCAGGTTTGGCCAGCGTGAGGCGGCTTGGGCCGCACTGACTCCGTGGGAAAGCAGAACAGCAGACCAGCAGACTGATGCCGCCCCTCTCCCCAACCCCTCTCCCCGCAGGGGAGAGGGGCATTTCTCGCTCGGCTCTCGCCGTCGGGGAGCGGGGCATTTCTTGCTCGCCACCCGCAGTCGGGGAAAGAGGCATTTCTTGCTCCCCTCTCGCTGTCTGAGAGAGGGGCACTTCTTGCTCCCCTCTCCCGAGTGCGGGAGAGGGGCTGGGGGAGAGGGCCCAACCCCCGACCTCATCGGAAAGGGCCTGGATTTGCTCCGCGGAAAGATTTTGCGTGGTGATATAGATGAAATCCCGCTCGCTGGAGTGGCCGTGGTTCCACCATTGGGTTTCCGACGGTGCGTATGCGAAGCCCTCCAACTTGCACAAGGCTTCCGCCAGCATGGCCGAGTTGTATTCAGGATTGACGACGGGATTGCCCAACAGGTCATTGACGATCAGGGTGGGCGCAAGTTTGTAATAACGGAACCCGCCGCCGCCCTGCCAGTTGACGGCTTCGGTAATCCCGCCCTTATCTTCGCCGTCGATAACTTTTTTAAGGCGGGGAATGATATGGGTATGACAGTGTTCGCCTAATTCGACCATAATCCAGCGGCGGCGCATTTTATGGGCTACTGCGCCTGTTGTACCGGAGCCGGCGAAGGAGTCTAGGATAAGATCACCTTCGCTAGTCGCGATCTGAAGAATCCTCTGCATCAATCGTTCGGGTTTAGGTGTAGCAAAAACGTCACTCACGTTTAAAAGCAATAGCTTCCTTTTTTGCATCTTGCGTATGACCAACTTCTTCAAACTTCCAAAGGGGTCTGAGGAACTTTGTCTAACTCTCCTTTCTCGGAAAGAAATACTTTCCTCCGAGGTACGCCATCTCCGTCTTTACCCCACCAGATTCGCCCTGATCGGTCCAGATCGTCAAATGACTCCTTAGAGATAGACCAAAATCGGCCCGGGGGTGGCCCATCAATCTTGCGTCCTGAAGGAGTTTGAATTGCATACACGCCACGGCTGTAGAAGTTTCTAGCAGACAAAGACACAGACTGCCAGGGGCCACGCGCGTCGTTATCTGGGTTTTTATAAGCTTCCCTTTGTTTATCACTTGCTGATACCCGATTCGGGGTCCATCTCTCGGCATCTTTTGCATATATCAAAACATAATCATGATCCACTGAAAAATGACGAGCAGAACTCTTGACCGAGAGAACCTTCTGCCAGATAGCAGATGTGATGAAGTTAGATCTTCCGAAAACCTCATCACAAAGCACTTTGAGGTAATGACATTCATTGTCATCAATGGTTATCCATAGAGAACCCACCTCAGATAATAGCCGGCGAATTATTTCAAGACGGTCACGCATTAGACTCACCAAATGGAATGCTCCAAACCATCGTCATAATGGGTAAAGGCGCTGCCGGTGTTATAAGGTGGGTCGATGAATACGCATTTTACTTTGCCGGTAAACTCCTGCTCCAAGGCCTTTTAGTGCGAGCAGGTTATCGCCAAAGATCAAGCGGTTATCGAAGCTGTCATTTTCTGAAACGCGATGCTTGGCGTGGTAAGATTTTTCTGGGTCTTCGATCAGGATACGGGGCTCTAAGCGGGGGCGTTTTTCTTTGCCTATCCAGGTGAGTTCGAGTTTTTTGCTTGCCGGACATCAGAAATGCCACCGTTGCTGTTCCATAAAGCTTTCAAGATCAATGCAAGGTATTTGGAAGTGGGCACAAACATTCGGGATTTTTGCGGCATTAGGTTTGAACTGCTCCTCCGTTACCACCGTACCATCATGCACTTTGGCGCAGGCAATGACGAAAGGATCGGCTACCGGAGTACCTTTTAACCGTTGCTGCTCCCCGATCAGGGACTGGAAATGTTTGATTTGAAAGATTTGGGCGACAAAACGCAATTCCGCCGGTGTAGGGGTTGTGAAAATTTCTTTCCGCGTCTTTAACCAATGATTGGTGTATTGATCTGGATTGCCGCGCTCCATTTCATTCCAGACTTCCCTGGTGGAAATCAGCCGCTTTTGCTGCACTAACTCATCCAAACCGATCCATACTGATTTAAAGATGCTTGGATAAAAATGCTTAAGCTTGCTTAAGGAACTCGTGTCGAACACATAAATCATGCGCCGGCACCTTGCAGTATCTTTTGTTCGAGTCCTGCAAAGTTTTTGGCCTTGATACCGAGCAAGTCCGCAGCCTGGTCGAGCGTGAGCTGGTGGCGATAATATCTTCCGATGACTTCTTTAGAGAATCGGGTGCTCAGATAGGTGTTCTGGGACGAATACCAATCGCCGCCACCCCCGGCTTTTTTTTGTCCTGCCCCAAAAACTGGCTTTCTGTTCATAAACCGCTTTACTTACCCGACCCTGAACCAGAAATCTACGCAAAACTGCTTCCGCTAACGCTGTAGCGGTTGGCAAGCGTGGAAAAATCGTCATCCGAAGCGCTTGCAACATTCGTCGGAAAAGATTTCGTTGCTAGCTTGAAGTCGATTTGTGGTATTAGTACTTCGGCGGCAATGGCATTGCAGAAAACCTCTATTGATTTGTCGCGCCCGGCAAGCCGGTCGATATAGTTCGTGTCCAATTTGCTTAAACCATTCATGTTCAAAAGCAAATGAGCTAACTCGTGCAATAGGCTGAATATTTGGCGTGTTTTCGTGGTGCTGTTGTTGATGTAAATAATAGGCAAGTCTTCGTCTCGGAGACAGAAGCCGGAAATATCCTTTTGTTTAAAGCTATTTTTGAAAACAAATACGCCTGCTTCCTCAATGGAATGTCGCCACTGTTTTAACGCGGTTTCGTCGCTAGACCAAGACGACTGGCGATAAATGTCGACACCAAGAAATACACGAATGCTATCGGCCTGTTCTACAAGGGATTTGTTAGGGGTCAAAGCTACCTTTCGCCAGATAGGCAAATCGACCGGATTTCGCCCAGCAAAAAGCTCTTTGAGCGAGATTTGGTAAGCGTGGGCACGGCGAATCTGAATATAGGTGTCCGATGACAGGCTTTCTAAATCAGAATCCGGTAAGGTTCTGAACTCCTGACTTGGAGCGGTTTCTTCTGGGGCGTAGGCAGAAAAAAGACAGCCAAAGGCCGCTTATAAACCTGATACGCTAATTTTTCCAACTGCGCATAACTGGGTGCCGATTTACCGGATTCCCAGGCTTCAATATCCTCAATTGGACGCTTAAGGGCGGGTGCGACATCCCGCACGGACAAACCTATGGTTGTTCTGGCCCATCGAAACATTTCGGGCTGCACGCCATCAACAGGTTTTCGGCTCACTTCATCACCCGTATTTCTTCAATCGCTGGTTAGACGATAGCACGGCATTTATTTCAACAACCATTCGATCATAAAGAGCATCTGTTCTTTAACCTGCTGTTGCAACTGTCCTTCAAGCTGTTCGATCATCTCGTTACGCTGCGCCTCAATTTCATCCTGCCGGGCAAACAATTCTCGCCGTAACTTGCTTCGTTTACTTTCCAATTCCCTCTGCCGCCTTTGGTAGGTCAACTTTTCCTCCAGTGTCGGCGAGGTTGCGGCGGTTTTCCGAATCTCCTTGATTTCCTTATCGATCTCCTTGATTTCCTGCTCCAAACCGATTTTTAAATCATCCGCCCAAGCGTCGAGTTTTTCGACCTCCTGCTGGAAATACCCAAGATTACGTTGATTGATTTCCCGCAGTAGGCTCAGTTTTCGTGCGTCCAAATTCTGCTCTAACGATGCCACCAGAGCCCTCTCCCCCAGCCCCTCTCCCGTAAACGGGAGAGGGGAGACAATAGCCGCTCCCCCGTTTTGGGGGAGGGGTTGGGGAGAGGGAAATTCGGTAGCCGGCAGGCGCAACAGCTTTTCCGGATCATTTTCCGCCAGAACATCCCGGTCCACCGTACAGGCCGCAACAATCAAATGCTGCTCTTCGCTTTCCAACGCATTCACGGTAATCAAATTAACCGCAAGCCAGCCCGAGCGGCCCCGATAGGGTTTAAGCGTGCTGACCTGAGTCCCGTAACCGTCGTAATCGAATACAACCCGAGCTTGCGGTAAGTGCCGGCCTTTTGCCTGCCCCGTCACCCATTCCGCTAAGGGATGACCAATCCGGTAAAGATGGGCATCACCACTGCGCCTAGGCAACTCGTAACGTCCAAGCTCAACGCCTTCCAATCCCTGCTCCGGCAATTCCGAAGCACAAAGCCGCCATCATCTTCAAAGTCGGCGCAGTCCCTTAGTTCGGCCCTGGTGAGGTCCAGCAACATGCGTTCATAACGCTGCGGGCTGCCTTGCTGTCCTCGGCACTGACCCGCAATTTCTCCTGCACCTCCTCATCGAAGTGTTCCATGAGGATTTGGCGGGTCTTGACCATGGCCTCGCTAATTTCGCCGGAAAGGTCGCGCTGCAATTGCTCGAAGCTTGCCCGGATCGTCTCCGGGTCACGGCAATTCTGATAGATGTCCGCGATACGCCGTTCGAAGTCCACGCCGGAACCAATCGCGCCCAGGACTTCATCACTGGCCCCGAAAACGCCGTTGAACAATTGGAATTTCTCTTCCAGGAGCTCGAAAACACGGGCGTCGGCTTCGTTGCTGCGGTCAACAAAGTTCACCACCACCACGTCGAACCGCTGGCCATAGCGGTGACAGCGGCCAATGCGCTGTTCGATCCGCTGGGGATTCCATGGAAGGTCGTAATTGATGACCAGCGAACAGAACTGAAGGTTGATACCCTCGCTCCCGCTTCGGTAGCAATCATGAGGGTCCCGCGCTCTTTGAACTGTTCGACCAGAGCGGCGCGGGTATCGGCCGTTTTAGAACCGGTCACATGGTCAGTCCCCTGGTGGCGCGTGAGCCAGTCCTTGTAGATGACTTGGGCCTGGGGGCCGCTGTTGGTCCCGTTAAACAAGACGATGTCTCGGCGTAGGGCGTTTCGGCAAGCAACGAGAGCAAGTAGTCCTGCGTTCGCCGGGATTCGGTGAAGATGATCGCTTTTTGGGGCGCACCAAGCCGCTTCAACTCCGCGAAGGCTTTTTCCAGCGCGGTCAGCAGGGCTTTTCCCTTCGCGTTGTCCCTAATACTGGAGGCCAGCGCTTTGAAGCGCCGAAGTTCCTTAACTTCTTCCGCAATGGCCGCACGTTCCTCGGCGCTTAACGGTTCTTCCTCGGCATCGTGCCCGTCCCACTCGTCGGCGGTTTCATCGAGCGATTCGTAATCCTCATCCAATTCATCAGCGAGGTCGGGCACATCGCCGGATTTGTCCAACAGACCCTGCAAGCGATTCGCCATCGTTTCCAGTGCGCCGGCAATCGCATGGGTCGAAGACAGCCAGCAGCTTCCAGAGCACCAATGAAATCAACTGCCGCTGCCCGGACGGCAAGGCGTGCAGATTGGGACGGCGGAGATAATCGGCGACCAGTCCGGAAAGCTCTTTTCCGCGACGGAAGGCGTGAACTCCTCCACGATCGCGCGCCGGGCGGTATACGACACGTAAGGCTGGACATGGCTACGCAGCGTGCGCTTGCAAACCGATGCCAGGCGGGCGCGGAGATTGCCGAAAACCGCCTCCCGGTTCTGGCTGCCAAACTGCAACCGGAAACTGTCGAGGTCGCCAAAAACCCGGTCATCGATGATGCTGACCAGCCCATACAGTTCGAGCAACGAATTCTGTAGTGGCGTCGCCGTGAGCAAGACCTTCGAGTGAACGCGGCCCAGCGCGTCTTTTAAGGTTCTGCCGATGACGTTGCTGGGTTTATAGACGTTGCGCAGCCGGTGGGCTTCGTCGAGAACCACCAAGTCCCAGTTCACCTGCTTCAGGTTGTCCGCTTTGCTTTTCGCGAATTGGTAGGAACAGATGACCAGCTGACCGTTGGTCTCGAACGGATTGGAGCGGCTTTGCTTGCGGATGGCGTTGTAGCTTTTGGCTTCGAGGATCAGCCCTTGAAGTCCGAATTTTTCCTGCAATTCCTGATGCCATTGCTTTCGCAAATTGGCCGGGACAATTACCAAAATCTTGCGGCGGCGCTCCGCCCAGCGCTGCGAAATGACTAGACCCGCCTCTATGGTTTTCCGAGACCCACCTCATCCGCCAGGAGAACGCCTTTGGATAGCGGGTTCTTGCAGGCAAAAAGAGCCGCTTCGACTTGATGCGGGTTTAGATCGACTTGCGCATCCACCAGGGTCGACGCGAGCGATTCAACCGAATCCCCCGCAGAGCGTTTGGTGAGGAGCCATGCGTAAAACTGACTTTGATATGGGGTAAGCAGAGGCCGGAAGTCACTCATTCAATCGTTACGAACAAAAATCTACTTTACGGCGAATTTATATCGTTAGGATACCAAATGAGCGGTAACGACATGAGGTCGAGGGTGAGGTGGGCGCGCGGCCAAGCGGTGTGTTCCGTTCCTCGGCGCGCCGCATGAATCTACCGGCAAAATCCTACACGCCCCAGCGCAAGGCAGCGGTGTGGACCGGCGCGTCCCATAGCCGGAGCAACTCATCATTGAGCAGGGTCAAGGTCAGCGAGCATCCGGCCATGTCCAGCGATGTCGTGTAATTGCCGACCAATGAACGGGCGATGGTCACACCGCGCGAGGTCCAGAAGCGCTCGGCCAGGTGATAGACCAGATACAGCTCGATCAACGGCGTTCCGCCGAAACCATTGACGTGCAGCAAGACCGGCTGACCGGCGGCGGGCTTCAACTCGGCATCAATCACGCTGGCGAGGCGCGCGACGATTTCGCTGGCTGGCCCCAGCGCGGTGCGCTCGCGGCCACGTTCGCCGTGGATGCCCACGCCCATTTCGATTTCCGTCTCGCCAATCGCGAACGTGGGATGCCCCAGCGCCGGCACGGTGCAACTGGTCAGCGCCACGCCCATCGATGCGGTCGCGCGCACGACCCGTTCACCTAGCGCCTGACAGGTTGCGAGATCCGCTCCGGCCGCGGCGGCGGCGCCGACGATCTTCTCTACCATCAGCGTTCCGGCCACGCCACGGCGGTTTTCCGCCTGAGTGTCAGGCAACGATACGTCGTCATTGACCAGCACGGTCGCATTGGGCCGGTCGAGCATTTCCGCGGCGATTTCGAAGTTCATCACGTCGCCGGCGTAGTTCTTGACGATGAACAAAACGCCGGCGCCCCGATCGGCCGCCTCGGCTGCGGCAACGATCTGATCCGGCGTCGGTGAGGTGAATACCTGCCCCGGACAGGCGGCGTCGAGCATGCCGTGACCAACAAACCCGGCGTGCAGCGGCTCATGACCTGACCCGCCGCCAGAAACCAGGGCGACCTTGCCAGCCGGTGCCGGCGGATTGCGGACCAGGTAACGCGGCTCGGGGTTGAAGCGGAGCAAATCGGCGTGGGCGGCGGCGAAACCGTGGAGGCTTTCGTCGAGTAGGCTTTCCGGTTGGTTGAGAATTTTTTCATGCGGGTTCCTTCAGATCGCGGTGAGCGTTGCGGAATTGCTCGACTGATTGACGATTGATGCGCTAGCATCATGATGCTCACGCATCATAGCAGAGGTTTAAATGCGGACGACATTGGATATAGACGAGGATGTACTTGTCGCGGTCAAGGAGGCTGCTCGATTGCAGCGAATATCGGCGGGGCAGGTGGTGTCCAAACTATTGCGGGAGGTCATGACCGGGCGTCGTGAGTCGCCACTTGAATCGGACCCACAAAAGCCGGTCGCGGGCGGTTTTCGCCCGTTTGCCGCGACGGGAAAAATCGTCACGAATGAACAGATCGATCGGCTGCGCGATAAGGAAGGCGTCTGATGCGAGCTTTGCTCGACGTGAATGTCTTGATCGCGTTGCTCGACGCGGGGCAACGTGCATCACGTCGCCGCAGCCCGTTGGCTTGAGCGAATCTTGCGAGTGGCTGGGCGTCCTGCCCCATAACCCAAACCGGCTGTGTCAGGATCATGTCGCAGCCGGCCTCGGCCTCCCAGCCCGTTGGCAGAGGTCGCCGAGCGTTTAGCGGAAGCAGCGGCTGATCCGTTCCACGAATTTTGGCCCCTGATGTCATTTGCTCGATTCAAACGCGCTGGACTGGTCGCGGCTGCTGGGGCACCGGCAGGTAACCGATGCTTATTTATTGGCACTGGCCGTCAGTCGAAATGGCCGATTGGTTAGTTTCGATCAGCGGATCGCCAGGGATATTGTGGCGAATGCCCGCGATGATCATTTGGTGGTTTTGAGCTAGCGGCGCGGGGCCTTCGCCTCACCGAATCGCAAACCATAAGCCTGGCTATTTCAGGCTGACCCTGCCCGGCAAACCGTCGCTCCACCGGCTATTTTTGCGCTCTCATTTTCGGATCAAACTTGGCGGCCAAAACATGGATCAGCGCGGTTCGCAAATCCAAGCCTAGGTCGGTGAGTTTGAGAATGTAGCAGGAGCGCGGCCGACCGATGCTCCAGGGTTCATTGCGAGATAGTTTTTCGTCGGCAATTTCGCCATTGCGCTGCGTCAGCAGGCCGTCCTCGATCAGTTCAACCAAGCCCAATTCCTTCAGTCGAATATCCGCCGCATAGCCTTCCGCCATCTCGCTGGTCGGGTTCTCATATTCGCAAGGCGGGGCCAGTCCATAAGCGAACAACAGCCGACGGATCTCGCGGGATCTCATCTCGCCCAACAAGGCCAACACTTTGGGTTGGTTTTTGGCAAACGAGCGCCAAACCTCCTGGGACACTTGGGCCTTGATGTCTTGCTCGACCTCGGGCGCGGCGAAACCGAGCCGGCCTCCGCCCACTTCGATGCTGGACAAGCGCTGAATCAGCCCCTTCGACGCCGTGAAATATCGTCGGGGACTGCGAGAACAAAACGACGATCGTGGCGCCGATCGCAGTCGTCAGGATAAGGCTTCTCAGCACGTTGAGTAGCCGTTCGATCGCGGCAATGTTTTCAGTCGACGTCACCATGGGGATTCGCTCCAGTTCGCTCAAATTGCTGGCAGTTGCCTGGGTTAAGTATCGGTCGAAGCGAGACTCGAGACGCGTGACTATTACCCGTTGCGCGGCGAAAAATGTCGGCAGCGCGGTCGGATGTTCGCCGGGCAAGTTCGGCGTCGTCAACGACGACCCTTGACGTTATCGCCGCCGCTTTGCGGCTTCTGGGCGTTCCGCAAGTTGCCCCGGTTCAATTGCGCTTGTTAAAGTAGCGCGCTCATTTTTCTCCCCGCCAACTCATGTCCCCAACCAAAACCCGCTTTGCCCCGAGTCCCACGGGGTTGCTGCATTTGGGCAATGCCCGAACCGCGTTGTTCAGCGCGTTGCTGGGCGAGCGATTCCTGTTGCGTATCGAGGATACTGATCAGGAGCGCAGCCGAGCCGAGTACGTCGCGGCGCTGATCCGTGACCTGCGCTGGCTCGGTGTCGATTGGGACGAGGGGCCTGATGACGCAACGCCAGTGGTGGCGCATTTCCAGTCGCAGCGCGGCGCGATCTATCACGACTAA